>OX421965.1:6452752-6491219 GCA_949128115.1 Anaspis maculata
CCCTGAATACCACCGGGAAAGTTTTGTGTCGCCCCACAACAGATTTTTTAGTAAATGTTCATCCATCCCTCTGTACTCTATTTTCTACGTCACTCAAAATTATGAAACAGTTGATAATTTTTTTGTTTGTCAAAAAATGTCCCAGTAATCCTTCAGAAACTTTTCTCTAGTGTTTCAGGGAGATTGGGCTCCTAAAAAAATGTGAGGTAATCCCAACTGAAACAAGGTGGACAAACATTTCATGGAATCCCATCAAAATCTCTATATCTAGGCCAGGCGGTATGTCGGTAAAATCATTACAATCTGGAAAAAAACTCCGACCAAAGCTTTTATGGTGTCAAACTCTTCGTAAGGTCAGCAGGTATCTACCGAGGTATCTACCCCTGAGTTTCCGCCCAAAAATGAGTTGTGCTGATTCCTCCACATCTGTCCAAAGGTAAAAGATGTCTTAAAGGTGCAAAAAGACCTGTTAAACCCCCGCACTTTTTCATTTTATTTGGCTCAATGCAAACGTACAACTCTTACGCAAACATTGGAAGCATTTGTCATCATCTCTGTGCCAGTCTTACTGTTGAAAAAAAAGATTTCTTTGTGCGGGTCAGATAAATCACATTTGATTGTTTTTCCACACAAGAAAACCATGGAGCAACATGTATTCTGGATGTTTTCTACTAACTCGTACCCACTGAACCAATTTATGGTGTTAAAATTTCAATAACAGCATTCTTGAAGATGTTGTCCGCTAAGAAGTGAATAATTTTTACCCGCCTGTTCAGCAGCAATTTTTTCAATTTTACCAAACACTGTTTGCAAAAATTTTATGAGGAATGAAAAGCTCAAACTCTTCTCTAACGATATCGTGCCTGGCTTAATCGCGGCACGCACTTGAAAGTCTAAAAAACTGATTTCTTTTCGAGCGGTCCTATTCCACCCGCGTGCGGCCGTGCCTACTTGACATAGACCGGGCTGTTTACACGAGCTTAGAAATGTACTCTTTTCCAGCTTTAAAACACGACCATTATTATTAAGACTTTGTACATTGATTTATGAAGAAATTATACATTATTTTATCAATAATGGTCGTGTTTTAAAGCTGGAAGAGACTACATTTCCAAGCTTTTGTAATCAGTTCGGTCTATGTCAAGTAGGCACGGCCGCACGCGGATGAAATAGAACCGCTCGAAAAGAAAACCGTTTCCTTCACTTTCAAAAAGCGTGCCGCGGTTAAGCCAGACATAACATCATTAGAAAAGAGTTCCAGATTGTCATTCCTTTTAAACTTTTCGAAAACGGTGTTTGGTAAAATTGAAAAAACTGCTGCTGAACAGGCGGGTAAAAATTATCCACTTCTTAGCGGGCAACATCTTCAAAAATGCTGTTATTGAAATTTCAACACCATAAATGAGTTCAGTGGGTACGAGTTAGTAGAAAACATCCAAAATACATGTTGCTCCATCGCTTTCTTGTGTGGAAAAACAATCAAATGTGATTTATCTGACCCGCACAAAGAAATCTTTTTTTTCAACAGTAAGACTGGCACAGAGATAATGACAAATGCTTCCAATGTTTGCGTAAGAGTTGTACGTTTGCATTGAGGCAAATAAAATGGAAAAGTACGGGGGTTCAACAGGTCTTTTTGCACCTTCAAGACATCTTTTACCTTTGGGCAGATGTGGAGGAATCAGCACAACTCGTTTTTGGGCGGAAACTCAGTGGTAGATACCTACTGACCTTACGAAGAGATTGACACCATAAAAGCTTTGGTCGGAATTTTTTCTATCCAGAATGACCTACCGCCTGGCCTAATCTCTTTATCTTTATTTTTGAGGGAGAAATATTGATACCCTGCGTATAAAGCCTACACGTGATATCGGGAAATTTGTCACTTTACGTTCTTCTTTGTATTTTTGCTGTCAACATGCAATGCTACAAGCTTTCAAGCTAAAAATGTGCCTAACTGTCTCGCGAACCGTAGCCGCTTTCGTTTTGCGCCAGGAGATGATGCTGTGCTGCTCCGGGTAGATCGCACTGGATAGAGAAAGTAGATACATACACCAATCACGAGTCAGCTGGATCTTCTTTCTTTGTCTAGTGATTTGCCCCGCCCAGCTCTTGCTGGCAAAACGGAGCGCCTCATACGCTAAATTCCGAGATTTGCCGAGAACGTATCAATGCCGTAGCGTGTCGCAGCGGCCAAGTTACAGAGTGCCACAAAATATCAATTTACGATACGATAACTAGCGGGTCGCTAAGTTAGCGAAAGATACGGAGTCCAAGCGGGGAACAGAGTCCACATGTGTAGTTGCTAGGCATGGTCCAATCATAGCTCTCCTTGCATAGCAACACCGCATGAGAACTTTGTTCATCGTTTCAAGAATAAGGCCCCAGAGCTACTCTCGGCGCGACCACAAAAAGCGGAAGTCCGTACAATGAAAGAAAGGCAGATGCTGTCGCTCGCAGCAACGGACAGAAAATAATAGACAAATTCGCATTTCAACTTCAGCGAACTTGGGAGCAAAGCCGCACTATGCGAGAAACGGAGCTCAAGCGCAAAGCGCCCGGGAAGGAGGAACGTCGACTCAGCGGTTTTGGAATCGCTGTAATTTTCCGTGCGACATCGTCGGATTCAGAGATCAATGCACGATCCATGCGACCGTCAGCACTTCACTACTTTTATTTAACAACAAAGTAAACAAACTTCCCTGTCGTCGACATCTTGTCTCTCTTTACTCACTCTCACCGTAACGTCGCCACTAGTATTGAAAAGTAATCATAAAATAGATAGATAAAACAAGTTTATTGTTCCTGAATACAGAGCGTTGTATTATAACAACTTGAACATAAAAGAAAGCCGTTCACACAATAGAAATGAGTTAGTCATTGAGTATAAATATCGTAATGTAAGATGTATGATAAGAGTATAACTCAGTGTAACCCGTCTTAAAAATAGCACCAGAGGAAAGGTGAAATTCACAAAAATATACATACATCGAATTGACTCTGGTATATTATCAATTTAACAAGACAGGAAATAACAATGCACAATCACAAAGGCATAATATCTGTTTTGAGCTATACCCCATTCACTTCTCTTGTGAAATACGTACCAACCCACCCATATACCTTCTAGGTAGGCAAACATTCTTGCAGGTCGGTATAAGGCGTTGCTGTCACCTTCCCTGAGCACTTCCAACAATTTTCGTGGTCCACCAGGTCCTTGGACGTTTGCTGCTGGCGATCAAAGTGCGAAACTTTTGCAGGTCGACAAAAATTCTTGCAGGTCGGCATACAGGCCGTTGCTTCCACCTTCCCCGAGCACTTCCAGACAACATTCGTGGTCTCCAAGGTTCTTGGGCGTTTGCTGCCGGCAACGTAAGTACGAAACTTTCGCAGGTCACAGTCACAAGGGTTTGTTTTCCAACTCGTTTTCCAATTATTCAATCATCTTATTTCCTTGCTGACCGGGCATAAGAAGTGGCACTAGACCATTGAAACTCTAGTGGAAAATATGTAGTAGAACCACGCACAGTGGTGTAGGTATCCTACCAGAAAAATTTCCCAGTCATCCCTCATAGAAAGGTAGTTTCACGTGAGAGTGCCACTAGAACTATTATGGAACTTTGATAGCAGGTACGACAGAAGAATCTCTGCCATTTTCCATGAGAATCATTGTGGGATTCTCTTCACGCTTTTAAATTTTGCACTTTCGTTATGAGAAAGCTAGAGGTTTCTGTGTACAATTGAAAAGTTTCTGCAGAATCGTGTAACAGTGCATCGGGCTTTTCTAGCGCCCTTTCCTCACAAGATGAGGAAAAAGTCAATTACATAAAATTATTGATTTAAACGCTACGCTGCGAATTTATTTTCAACTATTATACAGGATGTCCCATTTTTGCGCTTCAACAAAAACAAAGATTTTCATAAATGGAAATCCCAATTTTCGATTTCATTTTCTTATTAATCTTCCCAAGCTCCATTAGAGGTTTTATTCGTTTATTCAATTTGTGGCTGTGATACCAACTAAAAATTGAGAATTTGAAACTTGAGTATGAAGCCACCCGCATTTGGCGGGCCGAAAATAATCCGGAGGAAAATAATTCAAAGCCGTGAAATCGAGGTATGAGAATGTGAATATTCAGAGTCAAGGCATCATCAAAAGATGTCGCTAGCTATTTAATTCATTCGTGTAAATCCCGCGAAGCTCTATAACATAATTTACTGGCCCCTCATCGACATTCCATAACCGCTCCTGCTTGACGTCCGACGAAATGGTGAATTGGTGCATATGAAGTAAACCACCCGCACATTGACCCAGCTAGTTGCTGCCGTACTCCTGCTGTGTTGACACGCCGTGCCTCCGCCCGCTGCCCGTCACCATCCGATTCACACGTGTTAGCACCGCCGGTCGCATTCTCCAGCGGCTTCTCGGATTACCTGAGCTGTCTATACGCCGTTCGCGGTCGTTTTGGATGCAATAAAATATTCCGAATTGCTGGGAATGGAGGATATCGCCGGAGATTGACCGTGGTACCTGGACCAATCCTCCTGGGCTGCCGTCCGCTCCCGACTTGTCGCGTCCGCTGCCGAGTGCTTCTGCGGGCCTGTTAGCGAAGAGTTTTAGTCCCCTTCGAGGAAGCTGAGTTAGAACCCGTTTATGTTGCGTCGCGACCCTCCTAGAGGCCGAAGCGTCGAAGCCCCAATGATGAGCCCCAGCCCACTTGGAAAATGACGAGTCGATTCCCCCCGGCTGATGTGTCTCAAAGGCCCCCTGGAGAAAGTCGAGTTGGAACCCTTCGTTGACGTGTTTTGGTCCCCTTGGGGGCACGCTGAGTCGAGAACCCTCCAGGTTGAGTTTTGACCCTCCTAGAGACTGATGAGTTGCTTCCCCCGTTGAGTTGCAACCCGTCTCTAGGATGTCGTGTCAAAGCCCTTGGACGTTGAGTCTTGATCCGCCTCCAGGTGTCGAGTCAGAGCCCTCCGACGACGAGCTCCAGCCCTTTTTCCAGGTCGATGTGCCAAGGCCCTTCCGGGGTTGAGTTTCGACCCTTCTCCAAGTCGTAGAGTTGGGACCCGTTGACGAAGTGTTTCGAACCCCCTCCAGGATGCTGAGTCGCGTTCCCTCGACGGTGAGTTCTAGCCCACCTCGAGGATGTCGAGTTGAAACCCCTAAATGAACCAGGCCCGATAGAAATGAGGTCTATCGTTTCGGTATCTCGTGTGGCGGAGTGATGACCTCGACGAGCGGGAGGTTAGTCTTGGTGAGTTGGGATAGTTGCTTACGGTTAGGCTTTGTCGGAAAAACGTATGATGGAGCTCACGCGTGCGTTCTGAATCTGCCTGCACGTGCTGGTATCTGCGCTACTGTCTGCCGTCAGGTACAGCCACTTTCAAGCCTCGTCCTTTGTTGGATACCTTAATAGAAAGGTATTCGCGCTCTTGGGCCCTCTGGACTGGGCTTTGTGACTGCGGTACTCAGAGCACCGGACCTAGTGGGTTAGATCTGGAAACTCGCGGGTGAGCTTCTTCTGCGTTTCTGAAGCTCCTAGTTATTCGGAAAATGTAAATTTTGAGAACTACGTGAAAAATCAAGAAATTGAAATAAAATAGAATCGCGTTGAGATCGGGGTTCGGACCCTGCCGTAGAGTCGCCATTGTTGATCGGATCGATGGACACCCCCCCCCCCCCTCCTAGAAACTAATGATTTTGTTTTAGCGCCACGACCGTTCCTGATATTTCCATGTAGAGTTGTCCCGAGAATGAAAACGTTCTTATTCGAAACTGATGAATTCAATCCGGTACCCAACGACGCCATCGTTCAGATAGGGACTTTGTAAAAATGAATTGTTATTAGGGCTCGATCAGGAATAGTGTAGACGGCGATTATTTCGCGTTAGGGCAAAGATTATTTCGACGCCTCTCCGCATCGGCTTTTCGGCGAACACCCTGTATAGTCTATTCTCTGCGTTTTGTTTCTCCTGGCTGCGGCCTTCTCTCACAAATTGCTAAACCACAACGAACTAGCGCGTATACGGGGTGGGCTCAAAACGTTCCCCAAATTAAATTTGTACCTTGACTAGAGTAATTGTTTCGCGGACACCATCGATCGGTTTGAAAGTTTTTGGAAGGGCGAAATTTGGTTCAACATTTCCGGTTATAGACACGCGCGACTGCCGGGAATCTTTCTAAGCGTTGGGGGCGACTCACGGTGAAAAAAGGGAATAGGCCCCCACAAAGGTAGCCATATCCAATCCTTTCCAAACGGGCAAAAGAGACCATGGCCCAAAAAGAAGCAACAGCCTTTGAAAAGAATGCCACAATAAGGTGGGCTACCATACACACACCGGCCCACAAATCTTGGATAGCACTCGTGGTCGCAGTCACTCTTCTCTTTTCAGTGTCTAGAAGCCGGGCCTAACCCTAACATAAATGTTGGATCTGATTTAATCACAAAAAGAACTTTGAACCGCGAAAACCAGTCAGAATTAAATGTCGGTCAAGGTGTAGAGTCAGGTGTTCGTCGGAGGGTTGGGGTGTTGGGACGTCTGAAATAATTAGGGGAAAGTTATCTCTTCGGGAATAGGTTAGATCTTTTAGATAATTTAGCCTGCGCTGTGATGGTAGGACTAGGTATAGGAGCGAGCCATTATTTAAACATTTTGAATTGTACATAGAAGTCAATAGATTGATGTTATGTTAAAATTTTATACTGTGTCTTATTGCGTTCAAACTCGTAGTCAGACCCATCTCAACAATCTCGAGAGCTCTATAATCGAACAACAAGAAAAGAGGCACAACGGGATGTCGTCCTGATACTAGATGATCATCGGCCAAGCGGTTCCAAAAGCGGGAAAAGTGATTTAATTCAAATAAGTTGAATTAAATGCCAGTATAATGGGTTGCCTACCCATTCAGGGGTACAAGACAATAGCTGGGGTCGTTTCAAATAATTTCTAGGATTTTTTAAAAAAACAATCGCATAGAAGACGAATAACTTCATGACATAAAAAATTGGATGCAGTGATAGAGTCATGTGTGCGTATTTTTTTTTTGAACATCGCACACATTCATGTTTCATGAGTCATTTCTACAAAGGCGCAGAGCTAACATGAGGAAATCTTTTTTTTTTGTAAATGCTACTTTTTTTTGCAATTGCGACTTTATTTTGGCAACTGACACTTTTTTCTTGCAATTGCCACTTTTTTCTCTCAATTGACTCTTTATTCTGGCAATTGCGACTTTTTTTCTAGTGGCCAATGGGCAGACTGGATTTCATGGTGGCGCCGCCATCTTGGTAGCCATATTGAATTTCATATCAGTGGAACGATTTTGGAACTTACCCTTGCTCCATATGGTCACTCTCATTTTCAAGCTGAATTTTCATGATCCGCTACAGCGAATTCAGAGCTAATGAATCTGAAGCGGACTCATACGACACAAGAGTACCTACGTTTCCCGTTTCATGACAATCGTTCCAATAATAAGAAATTCCAATATGGCGGCGTAATCATGAAACTAAGCTTAAAAGTAAGAATGTTCATACGAAATAAAAAAAGTGAGTTTGATTTTTCAAGAAAATTGTTCCACTGATGAGAAATTATAATAGGCGACCAAGATGGCGGCGCCACCATGAAATCTAGTCTGCCCACTGGCCACCCTTGAAGACCTGAGATATCACTCGGAAAAAGTTCCAAGGCTCCAGCTTCATTCCCCGAGGAGTACCACTTCTCAACTTCTACACGGACAGGCAGACGGACGAACAGAGAGATGGACGGACGGACAGACAGACGGACAAACCGGCCATACACCTAAACATCATTTTCTATAGAAATGTGCTGAAAAGTGTCAATTGACAGAAAAAAGTGTCAACTGGCAAGAAAAAGTAGCATTTGCTGGGATTAAGTCGCAATTGATAGAAAAAAGTCGCAATTATTGACAGAAAAAAGTGGCAATCGCCAAAATAAAGCCGCAATTGCCAGAAAACAGCGTCAATAGACCGAAGAAGTGTGACGTCACAACACGGCAACATGGCCGGCGGTTGACATTTTCTGGAGGCCAACGTCAAACGTGACACGACCGTGGAATGCACGGCACGTGGCATGCACTTGACGTTTCTCTGTTTGTGTTTGTCATGTGTTTGTCAACTTTTTGGGAAGGTGAATAACGGAAATGGATATAACAAAAAATAATCCATATTTTGGGCTATATCAGGTGGAGGAAACCAAACTATATTGCTATAAACTAAAAACTGCTAACTATAAGCTGCGATCCATTGCTCTTTGCCTCTGAGCATCTCATGAACGAGATTGTCGACGGCGATTCTCCTGCCCAGTTTTTCTTCGAGGTCTTCTCGCTGCTTTGATGGACCGTTACAATGAAAACGAGCGTGTTCCGCGTTGTCCTGACGCTGAGGCTTTTGAGGCTCCCCAGTATTTCTTTCATCCAACTTTGAACCAAGGCGTTCCACTGCCGTTGCCACTGCTCGACGAACTGCTCTGTGGCCTTGTTTCTGCTTTCTGGTTTGCTGGTGGGCACTCCTAGGCTTGTTTCCTCTAATCGCAAGCATCAGGGCGAAGGGTGGGATACCCGAGAGCACTCGTGCTGCATCATGCGGAACCGTTCTGTAGGCACTGGTGATTCTGAGTGCAGCTTTGCGCAGCTCTCTGTTGGGCTATGTCTGGCCTTTTTGCAACCAAGTCCGCCTGTATGACGCTGGCTGTCTCTTAGGCTGGCAATTTCAGCAATGCTCACTGCCATTTTGCACTGACTTTTGTGACTTTTGTTGTGAACCTCCAGAAAATGTCATGCCAAACACAACCAAACAGAGAAACGTCACGTTCATGTGATGACGTTGGCCTCCAGAAAATGTCAACCGCCGGCCATGTTGCCATGTTGTGACGTCATCACTTCTTCGGTCTATTGACAGAAAAAAGTGGCAATTACCAAAAAAGAACTTTCATGTCCGCTCTGCGCCTTCGTACATTTCTTTCAAATGCCAATTCCCCTGTTCTATTTCATTACTACGAAATAGCTTTTCTCCTCCCCTTTCCCCCTTCCTTCCTTATGCCCGGCCAGCGAAGAAATATGGTTGAATAATTGGAAAACAAACCCTTGTGATCTGCAAAAGTTTCGTACTTTGATCGCCTGCAGCAAAGGTACAAGGACCTGGAGTACTACGAAAATTGTCTGGAAGTGCTCGGGGAAGGCGACAGCAACGGCCTGTATACCGACCTGCAAGAATTTTTGCCGACCTGCAACAATTTCGCACTTTGATCGCCAGCAGCAAACGCCCAAGGACCTGGACGACCACGAAAATTGTCTGGAAGTGCTCGAAGAAGGCGACAGCAACGGCCTGTATACCTACCGACCTGCAAGAATTTTTATCGACCTGCAAGAATTTTTGCCGACCTGTAAAAATTTTGTACTTTGATCGCCAGCACTTAACTACCAAGGACCTGGAGGACCACAAAAATTGTCTGAAAGTGCTCGGGGAAGGTGACAGCAACGGCCTGTATACCGACATGCAAGAATTTTTGCTGACCTGCAAAAATTTCGCACTTTGGTCCGCCGGCAGCAAACGTTCAAGGACCTGGGGGATCACGAAACTGCTCTGGAAGTGCTTGAAGAAGGTAACACTGTTCAGATTTGACCCGACCTGCAAGGGGTTACAAAGTGGGTCTGGCCCAGCAACAGTGCCGATCCAGGCCACACGTAGGCGGTATATGGGTGGGCATGTATTCTACAAGGCAAGTGAATGGGGTATAGGTACGATTTCTGCTGACCTGCAGGCTTGGCTGACCTGCATTTTAGAATATCCGATAATTTTTTCCTTAATATTCTTTCAGTTTCCAGCGCAATAAACGGCGTCCCACTTTTCGCAATATCGATTCAATGGTTACTATTTACGGCGACCGCCGCTTGATGCCGACCTTGACGGCGGATTAAAAACTTCCATTGCTATAATCTGACGGTGACGGTGTGTTATTATGTTATTCCACTAGCCAGCATGTTTTGGTTGATACTAATTGCGTTGTTTGTGTCCGGTGTGATATGGAAAATAAAGCATATTCAAAGCTACTGGCAACGTAAGGGGGTGAAACACATCCCCCCGACGTTCCTTGGCGGTAACATCAAGCTCATTCCGACCAAATCCATGTACGAACAAGTCCACAAGATCTACAACGAATTTCCGGATGAACGGTAGGTACGAAATTGAGTAGTAGCTGTGCGAGTACCACAGATGCGAGTACTTAGCGCTACGTTTTGCAGGTACTATGGAATTTATCAGTTTTTAACGCCGACACTCTTAATCAAAGATCTAGAGGTTTTGAAGCAAATAACTGTGAAAGATTTCGACACCTTCATGAACCACAGAAGTGCCGTGGATGCCAAACACGACCCGCTTTGTGGCAGAAACTTGTTTGCAGCCAAAGGCGAAACGTGGCGCAGCCTGAGGGTCACTATGAGCCCTGCGTTCACCAGCAGCAAAATGCGCTTGATGTACGAACTGATGGAAGAGTGCGCTCTGCAGTTCGTCTCGCATTTGAGAGAACACGAGGAAGGTGACGTGCAAGAGTGGGAAGTCAGGGACATCTTTAGCAGATACACGAATGACGTCATAGCTTCCGCCGCTTTCGGATTGAAATGCGACTCGCTCAGAGAGACGAAAAATACGTTCTATTTAATGGGCAAAAAGGCCACCAAAATGGGCATCGTAGTGATGCTCAAATTCTTCCTGGGCTGCGCCAGCCCTTGGCTGTCTTCCGTTTTGCGAGTGAAAATAGTCCCGGAGGACTGCGCCAAGTACTTTTACGACCTGATCGCCGACACCGTGCGCACACGCGAAGAAAAAAACATCGTCCGCCCTGACATGATCCACTTGCTGATGCAAGCCAGAAAGAAGAAGCTCGAAGCGGATCCGAACAATACCGAAATGGACATCACGGACATAACAGCGCAAGCTTTTTTCTTCTTTTTCGCCGGTTTCGACACAGTTTCCACCGTCATTTCGTTTTTGTTCTACGAACTGGCACTGAATCCCAGCATTCAAGCCGTACTTCGAAAAGAAATCCAAGAAGTGTGGGATGAAAAGGGTAAAATTTCGTACGAGGACCTTCTGGCGATGAAGTACATGGACAAAGTGATGAATGAGGGACTGAGGAAGTGGCCGCCGGCACCGATTTCCGACAGGCAATCCGTAAGGCCTTACACCATCCATCCCACGAGGCCAGGTGAGAAAGAACTGCATTTGGAAGCCGGACAAGCCGTTTGGTTCTCTGCATTGGGAATCCATCGGGATCCCAGATACTACCCGGATCCGATGAAGTTTGATCCGGAACGGTTCAGCGAGGAAAACAGGCGCGACGTGGATCCGTACACTTTTTTGCCGTTCGGGGCAGGCCCGAGGAACTGCATTGGGTCGAGATTTGCGCTGTTGGAGATGAAACTTTTGATTTTCCACGTACTGAAAGAGTACGAAACTGTACCGACTAAGAGGACAAGGCTTGTCCCAGTCCTTGACAGTTTCCAAGGTACTCCAGCAATCAAGGGTGGCACGTGGTTGGGATTCAAGAGAGTCAAATCTTGAACATCAGCAAAGTTCTGACTGAGATTCTGTTTGTTAACTTAACTTGTTAACTTTTGTGCCTTAGTGCCTAGCCAGCCTTAGTGAGAAATAATTATTTGTTTTTGGTAAGCACAACAACACTGCTAAGTACTTTTCAAAAAGGACATGGCTCAGATTATTGAGTCCAACGCTATGAAACTGAACAAAGCACAAGCACACAGCTCAAAAAGGCCCTGTACAACACTTTTTAAAATGAATCCCATGTACTGATTGTCACTTTTGAGTTTTTGACTTGTGGTATTAAACCTTGAATAAAACGGGTGAACGAGCGGGTGAATCTAAAATGCGGAACAGAAATGGAACAGACTTTGCGTGGTATAAAGGGAATAAGTCCGCATGATGCAGAGAGCCTGCATTCAGATACTTTACTTAGTAGAAATAGAAACCCCGTTCATCCCCCAACGGAGTTGAGAAATTACGGCAGATTTGTTCCGCAAAGTGCGGAACGGGCAAACCGTGCGCTTTTTCCAAACAGGAACTCATCAGAGGCCTTGCTAATGATGAGAAAAGGTTTTTCAAATAGTGAGAACACCGTTTATCCCCTAACGGAGGTGAGAAATTACGTCAGAAGCCTGTTCCGCAAAGTGCGGAACGGGCAAAGCGTGCGCTTTTTTTAAACAGGATACATCAGTGGCCTTGCTAATGATGAGAAAAGAATTTTCAAAAATTGAGAACCTCGTTCATACCCCAACGGAGGTGAGAAATTACGACAGAAGTCTGTTCCGCAAAGTGCGGAACGGGCAAACCGTGTGCCTTTTTCAAACAGGAACTCAACAGAGGCCTTGCTAATGATGAGAAAGGATTTTTCAAATAGTGAGAGCACCGTTCATCCCCCAACGGGGGTAATAAATTGCGTCGAACGGGCAAACCGTGCGCTTTTTTTAAACAGAAACACATCAGAGGCCTTGCTGATGATGAGAAAGAATTTTTCAAATAGTGAGAACCCCGTTAACCCCCAATGGGGGTGAGAAATTACGTCAGAAGTCTGTTCCGCAAAGTGCGAAATGGGCAACCCTTGCGCTTTTTTTAAACAGTAACACATCAGAGGCTCGCTGATGATGAGAAAGAATTTTCTAAATAGTGAGATTCCCGTTAACTCCCCAACGAGGGTGAGAAATTACGTCAGAAGTCTGTTCCGCAAAGTGCAGAACAGGCAAACCGTGCGCTTTTTTCAAACAGGAACTCATCAGAGGCCTTGCTAATGATGAGAAGGGATTTTTCAAATATTGAGAACACCGTTCATCCCCCAACGGGGGTGAGAAATTACGTCGAACGGGCAAACCGTGCGCTTTTTTTAAACAGAAACACATCAGAGGCCTTGCTGATGATGAGAAAGAATTTTTCAAATAGTGAGAACCCCGTTAACCCCCAATGGGGGTGAGAAATTACGTCAGAAGTCTGTTCCGCAAAGTGCGGAACGGGCAAACCGTGCACCTTTTTCAAACAGGAACTCAACAGAGGTCTTGCTAATGGTGAGAAAGGATTTTTCAAATAGTGAGAACACCGTTCATCCCCCAACGGGGGTGAGAAATTACGTCGAACGGGCAAACCGTGCGCTTTTTTCAAACAGTTACACATCAGAGGCCTTGCTGATGATGAGAAAGAATTTTTCAAATAGTGAGAATCCCGTTAACTCCCCAACGGGGGTGAGAAATTACGTCAGAAGTCTGTTCCGCAAAGTGCGGAACGGGCAAACCGTGTGCTTTTTTTAAACAAGAACTCATCAAAGGCCTTGCTAATGATCAGAAAGAATTTTTTAAATAGTGAAAACACCGTTCATCCCCCAACGGGGGTGATAAATTACGTCAGAAGTCTGTTCCGCAAAGTGCAGAACAGGCAAACCGTGCGCTTTCTTTAAACAGGAACTCATCAGAGGCCTTGCTAATGATGAGAAAGGATTTTTCAAATAGTGAGAACACCGTTCATCCCCCAACGGGGGTGAGAAATTACGTCGAACGGACAAACCGTGCGCTTTTTTTTAAACATTAACACATCAGAGGCCTTGCTGGTGATGAGAAAGAATTTTTCAAATAGTGAAAACACCGTTCATCCCCCAACGGGGGTGATAAATTACGTCAGAAGTCTGTTGCACAAAGTACGGAACGGGCAAACCGTGCGCTTTCTTTAAACAGGAACTCATCAGAGGCCTTGCTAATGATGAGAAAGGATTTTTCAAATAGTGAGAACACCGTTCATCCCCCAACGGGGGGTGAGAAATTACGTCGAACGGGCAAACCGTGTGCTTTTTTTCAACATTAACACATCAGAGGCCTTGCTGGTGATGAGAAAGAATTTTTCAAATAGTGAAAACACCGTTCATCCCCCAACGGGGGTGATAAATCACGTCAGAAGTCTGTTCCACAAAGTACGGAACGGGCAAACCGTGCGCCTTTTTCAAACAGGAACTCAACAGAGGCCTTGCTAATGATGAGAAAGAATTTTTCAAATAGTGAGAGCCCCGTTCATCTTCCAACGGGGGTGAGAAATTACGTCAGAATTCTGTTCCTCAAAGTGCGGAACGGGCAAACCGTGCAACTTTTTCAAACAGGAACTCATCAGAGGCACTTTACGAAACAGACTTCTGGTGCAATTTTTCACCCCCGTTGGGGGATGAACTGGGTTCTTACTATTTGAAAAATTCTTTCCTATCATTTCCAAGGTCTCTGATGAGTTTTTGTTTTGAAAAAAGCGCACGGTATGCCCGTTCCGCACTTTGCGAACGAGACTTCTGGCGCAATTTCTCACCCCCGTTGGGGGTGAAATGAAATGAATATGAAAAACTATAGACCTATCGCCCTGTTGTCTGTATTCTCTAAAATATTCGAGAAAGCCTTCAGCAATCGACTCACTAATTTCCTTTTGAAAGAGAACATAGTTTCTGGAAGGTAATTTGGTTTTCGCCCTGGCATAAGTACCGATGATGCTGTTACACTTTACACCTGTGTGCTGAAAGCCTTGGACTCTGGAAAGGCTTGTGCGGGTGTATTTTTCGACTTGTCTCTTGCATTCGATACAATCGACCATGACAGACTTCTAGAAAAAATCAGGAGGTACGGAGTGCGCGGTGTACCTCATAGCTGGCTTTCCTCCTGCCTTCGAGGACGTACTCAAAGGGTTCAGTTAAAGGGCAATGATGGTGCGTATCACATGTCACATCTTAGATCGGTTTTGACGGGGGTACCTCAGGGTAGCATCCTTGGGCCCATCTTGTTCGAACTTTTCATCAACGATCTGTTTGTCGGAGATTTCCATACGACCCTTTATGCAGATGACACCTCTGCCCTGGTGTCTTCCCCTGGTGTGTCTGACCTTGTGGGAGGCGTGAGTTTGGTGGTTTCTAATATGACTGAGTACTGTCGGATGAATGCTCTGCACCTTAATGGAAGTAAGACTGAGCTAATGCTGTTTTCCACCAAAGTCAGAAATTCAAGTCTTCTTGTGAGGGCTGGTGGAGAGATCTTGGAACAGGGCGATGAAGAAAAATTTCTGGGTATATTCATGGATTCTCGGCTGACGTGGCAAAGTCATATTAATTATGTGTCGGGCAGGCTGTCATCTTCTCGTGATCTGGAAACTTCGAGATAAAGTGTCTCTTGAAGCTCTCAAGATGTACTACTTTGCACACGTTCAATCTGTGTTGAGTTATTGTGTTGCATGTCGAGTCAGGTGGTTACCCTCTTAAAATTGCAAAAAAAAAATTATGCGGACAATGACATTCAAGCCATTCAGATTTTCTTGCCGAGGTTTATTCAAGGAACTTGGAATATTGACTGTAACATCACTGTTCATACTTAAGTCTGTCATTAATGTCAAAAAACTGAAAGAAAACGAAATGAGTAGGAGCGATGACTCTAAGTACAATTTAAGGAAACTGAACAGATATTCGATTCCAAAGCACCGACTTGAATGTGCGGCACGGGGACCCGAGGTTTTTACCCACCAAACTATTCAATAGACTGCCTGCAAAGATCAGAGCAATAGATAGACTGGCCGAATTCAAGTTTCAAGCCAGATAATTTCTGCTGGCTCAGTCTTTCTACAGTCTCAGCGACTTTTTTAACAGTGAACATTCGTGAGTGTTCTCTGTCAGTCAATTTCTATTACGTGTAATGTTATCTATTTTACATCTTGTCCATTTATTTCTTTCTTTGTGCTTATGACATTCACCCATACATTTTATTGTAATGTCCGAGGGTAAGAATAAAGCTTATTTATTTATTTATTTATTTGAAAAAGTTCAGGGGCGTAGATAATGGGGTGGGGGGTGACCTCATATTTCCCCCCTTATTTTTTACATCCCTAGCTGTTTTCCCAAATTGTTCTAATTTTTGGATTCTACCTCGGATTCTACGTTCAATTTGGAGAAAAAAAAGTTACTGTTGCAAAATTTTAATCAGAGGCTTCGTTTTCGAGATATTTGGGTTTGAAACTTTGGAAAACATCTCGAAATTGCCACTTTCAAAGGCCTAAAAATTACAATCCAAAAAACTCATGATTTCTCAGCAGAAATAGGTTCTCTAGAAGTTCTAAGTTGATAAACCACTATTTTTTTTCTGAGAAACGAGAAGTTTTCAGGAAATAAAAAATTGGGCTCATTGAAAGTGGCGATCTCGAGATGTTTTCCAAAGTTTCAAACCCAAATATCTCAAAAATGAAGCCCCTAATCAAAATTTTGCAAGAGTAACTTTTTTTTCCAAATTAGACGTCGAATCTAAAAATTAGAACAATTTGGGAAAATAGCTAGGGAGTAAAAAATAGGGGGGGAAATATGAAGACACCCCCCATTATCTACGCCCCTGAATTTTTTTCCCAACACGTTGCTATTATTCGATAAAAACCTATTCTGGTTAACTTTGTTCCAAATTTGAACAAAATCAGTTGAACAGTTCAAAAGTTATGTCAAAAAATCGATTTTAAAAAGTCAACTTGAACAGCCCTGTACCTTTTTAACGGAGCATTTTAGGACAATGAAGTTATATTTTTTCCTGGTCCATTTTTGATAGGGAATCTCCCCTAGAAGTTTGTATCACCATTTTAGAAACACCCTGTATAGGTACCTACCTACATCTGCTGGAAAAATCGCACGTTTTGCCCGTTGCGGACTTATTCCCAATTACCACGCAAAGTCTGTTCCATTCCTGTTCCGCATTTTAGGTACACCCTCATAAATTCGGATTTTAGTTTTTAATCTTTTAATTTCAACAATAATATAATAATATATGTTTTTGTTAGGTACTTGTTTGCACCAGTTTGCAGTTACTTACCTGAATACATAAAAAAATATATTTTTACTTCCTTAATTTTGTTTGTTCTGTTATTAAATGGATAACCCAATTACAAGAAGGAGCGAGGACAATTAAACTCTTTGCTTTCATGCCTTATAACTTACGTTTTTATATTTCACTCAAATACGATCGCATGTTTTTATTTCTAAAAACTCAAGTGTAAGTGTCTACATACAGGTGGTCCAGTTTCTGATACCTACAATAATTTTAAATCGAAAATGAAATGAACTTTCTCCAGATTTTTTTTTTCAAAAGTGCCAAATAACGGAAGAAAAATCCACAAACTAGAAAAGTTACATTTCAACTTGTAATACTTTTAATTTCAAAGTAGAGTCAAGTGTCATGTGTCATGTCGGACAAATTGTTGATAATAGGTGCTTTCCTTTTACCACCTAAACTAAGTAGGTATTCTGACTCAAGTTCAAGTTGCTAGTGGTGTTTCACTTTCGCTCATGTGATTTCTTGCTTTTTCTCTGTCTACTTAGGTCAGATAAGTGAGTTTTGTGGTAAAAGAAAAGTTCCTAATGATAATGAGAATCCGTCTTTAGGGTTTTTATTCATGGTTGAGGAAAAAAACTAAACAAGGTCATAGCCGTGATTGGGCTGTTCTGTTCTCATCGGTGTGTTCGTGTGAAACGAACTGAACGTGTGAAACGAGGATCGCTAGACGTGGTCAATTTCATGAATATTTCCGCACTGTAAGTTGGAAAAGGACACTCAGGGGCTGTCGAATTAGGCTGTCATGTGCTGAGTCCTTGCTCAAGATTGTGTAAATCAAGCGTACCTATAAATCAAAAAATGCTGTACGTGATAAATTTTGAAGATAATCACACGCGTCACTGGATGGAACGGAACCATTCGAGTCATCATTTGGCTGTTCTGTACTGAGTGTTCGAATCGAGCTGCGTGAATGAAGCGTACGAATCAATCACCCACCGTCAAGTAGAAGGAAACCATCCGGGCCATATCCGACTGGCTGTGCATTGTAAATATCTGTATTGGAGTGTCAAATGAGTGCACATATCAAATTTCGCCACAAATACTTATTCAATTCCATCAATAAACGCGCACTGTCAAGTGAATGAGAACAATCTGGGTGAATGTTCGAATTGAGGGTATGAAACAAGCTATGCTGTACGTGCTCAATTTGATGAATAATCTCGCACCATCAAGATTAAAATCACCATGTAGCAGAAGAATGCCTTATCTGGGGCCTTTTTTTTTTTTTAAATCGGGTACCTAAACCCTTATCTAGACTCTAGTTCTCCTTCGAGATATCCCTATTTTGGAAAACAATCCATTTCTAAATAATCCCTTCCACTTTTGAGGAGTTTATATCTAAAATTGGAAAAAGCAGCATGGATAAAGTCACGTGAAGTATAAAATTAACGAGCCACCTACTCGTGGAAGTAAGTGGGTATACCTAGTTAATAATTCATAGGAAAGAAGCAGGTATTACACTACTATCTTAAAAAAATCGATATTATTTGGGAAACTTTTGCATGGGCTTCCTGGAAACAGATTGCCGTTGCGTGGCCAAAAACGAAGACGAAACGTGGCTCGGCTTTTGTCCCAAAATACCCAAGCGCCTATCCATGGCCTCCCTGTGACAATACATCCCCAATCTATAGTAAGTGCTGGCCAGAAGACGCTCTTCCATTTCTTTCATGTGCATTTGCGCTTGCTGCTGCGTGGATGCCTCGCTGCTTTTCCTGTCTGCTTGCTGAACCTCCGCCCTCAATCTCACGTATTTGCCCTGCGCGATTAGAAGCTCGTCCTCTTTGGCCGCCAAGGCATCCCGCAGCATGGCCACTTTTTGCTTGTATTCTTCTTGAGTCAGGCCTTCAGGAGACGTGTTGTCCGTGTCCTCCAGTCTTGTTTTGGCTTGACTCTGGCCGTCGTTTTTGATTTGCTCCCCGAGCTGCGCTTCCAGCTGCAGCAGGCGCTGGTTGGTTGCGCGTTTTTGCGCCTGAAGCGATTCCAACCTGCTCTGCGCGCTTTCCAGCGCCGCTTTGGTGGTTTCGTGCTCCTGAACGGCGGCTTTCAGCGACTTGTTCTCCCTTTCGAAATGCCGGAGGCGCTCTTTCAGCCCGGTCGGCGTCAGCTGGTCCGACATCGAGGCGCCGCTTCGATCGCCTTTCGCTTGCCCGACGATTTTTAGTTCCGCAACTTCTTCTTTCAGTCCGTCCCGCTCACGGGCTGTCCGGTCTTTTTCGCCTTGCAGAGCCACAAACTGGACGTCGAGCTTTTCGTAAGCGAACTGGGCCTTGTCTGCCCTTTGCGTTTCTTCGTCCAGCTTCCGTTCGATTTCTGCCAGTTGTTTTTTGTACGTCGTGCACTGATTTCTCCAAGCGTTTGACTTGGCCACTTCCGAGGTTAGCTGCTCTTCGTACTCCAAGTTCTTCTGCAAATAGTCCATGTTTTTCTCTTCGAGCATCGCGAGCGTTTTCTTGATGTCGCCGTGTTCTTCCAGTTTTGTCCTTAACGAAGCGACGGTGACTTCTAAAGCTTGAGCTCTTATTGCGCTCTCAGATAACGCGTCGAGCTGGTCCTTCAACCTGGAAGTGTCGCTGGCGGCCAGCTGCAGCTCTGCAATTTTCTTCTGACTCTCCCGGAGTTGCTTTTCTTGTTCGCTGGCTTTGGCTTTGCAATCGTCAAGCAAGTCCTCGACCTCCAACAGTTGCTCCTTCAATGTTTCGTTTTGTTTTCGCACATCAACGTTCCGGCTTTCGTTGTCTTTGAGACTTTGATTCTCTGAGGTCAAAGTGTGCTTTTCTTGGAGCAAATTTTGAACTTTGATCTCCAACTGCTGGCATCGTTGGATGAGTTCTGCTTCGGCTTTCCTGGCAGCTTCCAATTCACCCACCGTTTTAGAGTAATTGGGATCCAGAACTGGAGATGAGGATGAGCGAAATTCTGGACTTCCAGGCACTTGTCTCAGTTCTTGTATTGCTTGCATGATATTTTTTTCGACTGATTCTTCCATGTGCGTTATCTTCAGGAAGTATTCTTCCTTTCTTTCGCAGTTTATTGCACAACCTGTCGGAAAAAATTGGAAGATTGAAACTTTGATAAAAAAATCTGTTTACGCAATTATTGATTTGAGTCTATCCCATATGGCGACTTTACAGAACTTCGTTTGTAGCCGGCGACAGTGTCGCTGGCCAATAGGATTCGATCTGCCTGTATTCCCCTACCTCCCTTCATAATTCCCGCGACACGAGTTTCTGTCGTCGTGTCGTTCAAATTATTCAACTACAGTGGAGTTCGCCGGCGACAAACGAAGTTCTGTGAAGCGGCCAATACACTTTCTATTTTCAGTAGAATGACTTTTTGGAGCAAAAATAAAGTGACAAGCTGGGGGACTACAGCTACGGCTGACGGCACCTGCAAAGTTTTGGAGCGAAACTATTAGCAGCCATCGGCCGTATTCTCCCAGCACCAGCTTGTCACCTTATTTTTGCTTCAAAAAGTCATTCTACTGAAAATAGAAAGTGTATGGGATATAGACAATTTAGTGAGCGAGCTTTTGACACCAAAGTTTGTGAGAATCGGCCAAAAAAAATAAAGTTTGAAAAAATTATAAAACTCGTTTAATTTTTTTTTCACCCGGTATAAGGTACTTAAGTACCCAATATTTGAGAGCACCATTCGATCCAGAATTGTTTGTGGGGTAGATCAGTACTTTTATTTGAAGAAACTCGCAAAACTCAAAGAAATATCAGCGAACTGAAGAACTGACCAGCCGCCACCTTTGATGTGATACTTATTGCTGGAAAATGTACCAGAAATCGAAAGCACCCGAGTGATTATTTGTCCTGGGATGACCCTCCACGATTAAAAAAAAAAAATAAAATAGGGGCCTGGATTAATTATCCCGAGCTATGAAACTATTCTGACGACACAGTTTTGCGATGAAACGTTCATTTCTACCAACTGAAACTGTCACTTGCGTAAGACTACGAACATCTATACATGGAAATGAACCTTGATGAGCTCCGTTACCGTTGATTGTTTTTCTTTATTTTCTTCTGAGCAGTCAATTTTACGTCATGCACCTATGACTTTTGACAGTTCAAGACCGAAAACAGCGGCATTTCAAGGTCATTTTTTTCACGTTTTGACGTTTATGGCGTTACGTTCTGACAACGTGGTGGAATAAGCCACCAACTGCGACAGATTGTCATCTGGTTGTCCTTGAAAAGATGAAAGCACACTGACCATCTCTCTACCTGGTTTTCCACCGCATAAAACACAGTGAAGTGAAAGCAGAGACACGGTAACACCTACAAAATAGGTTATTGTTGGCCCCGTTTTCCTTTCTTGGAGAGTGTTGTCATCGGTCAGATACAAAACTTCGTATCTCAAAACATGACACCTGAACCAAAACTAACCGCCTTTACGCATGACGTCGCGGCAGAAAGAGACAACGGAAAATAGGAACCCGAATTACCTATTGAAAATTACTGGCCCCGATTACGTCACTGACCTAGTATCAACCTCAGTAGTTTGACGATGTGCACGGCATCTCCGTTGGCAATTTCGGCGGCTTCCGGACACGCCGCCCTGTCCACTCGCAACGAAAGCACGTCCTGGTGGTATTCTTTGACCGCTTCCACGATTTTCTTCACGTTGCTGATCCTGATGTAGCTCGAGCTGGTGGAGTCCTTTTTGATTTTCGGCTCGAGCTTATTGAAGTGTTCGGGGGCGATCTGGACGAGCGCCTCGAGCATGGCCACCCCGTCGCAGAGATCGTCGACGCTCCCGATGGTCCTGTTCGGCACGATGCTCTGGAACCACTTCACCAAGCTCTCCCACATAATATGCTGATCATTGCTGGCGGGATTCATGTCGTTGCCTGGAAATGCCTGATGGAATCGACTTGGCAATAACAGCACGATAACATTGCAAACAATGAATTGCTCACCTTGTTTAGCCTTTCTGTATGATTAGGTCGTCGTGCGTGAATCTCGATATCACATTCTGCTGTTATCTGCCCGCGGCGGTTATCTGCATATTATCCATAGCTATAGATATGATATCTGCGGCAGGTATGTTTACCTATACTTGAGCATCCGTGACTTAAGCATGCCGCTATGCTATATGGGAGTGAAAAAGCAGTGCAAAAAAACTCCAGCCGGGTTTAACTGACAAAGTGTATAAACAGTGAGTGAGACGGCCCCGTGGCGCAGGCGGTCGAGTGGCTGCCTGCGACGCGGAAGTCCCGGGTTCGATTCCCGGTGAAAAGTCTGGGTGTTGTGTTGTCCGAAATTTGCACTTTTCTGAATTTGTAAACTTGATAAATAAACGGGCAAACTCCTATGCGAGAAAAAGCCGATAAGGAGAAAAACATTTATTTATTTATTCATTTATTATACAGTGAGTGGTGTAAATTTAACGTTTCCGTCCCTTTTGCGTTGATCAATGCAAGATTTCAAAGAGTCGAATTGATTTTCATTATCTTCATGCAAATATTTCGAAAACAACTTCATAAGTCGCTGTACTGTTCAAATCTAGTGTTTTAATTTTAATAGTAGGTATTTTAAGTAAAAGTACGCAAAATGAATCTTAAGCAGACAAATTAGCTTGCACGGATGAGCAAGCAAAGTCTTCCAGCAAAGTCTTGCACGCAATATGAGCGAGAATATGATTTAGATTCATTCATCGAATGGAAAAAGAAAAATAGTGTGAATATTGTGAATGAAGGTGTTGAATGGCATATTCCAATGAACAAATAATTCAGTCTTCTAAAGTGTTGCCTAGTTACCTTTAAAGGACTAGTCCGTCAAAGACGTATTTTGCGGACTCAAAACAATTCGCAAAATAACCAACCATTTTGGAGAGTGTGTAGGTACCAAAAACAATTATGCATCTGTCTGTCAGATTTTCAGTCCAAAATTTTTTATCGCAGGTCTACCCTGCTAATTCGTCTCATTCTGCACGCACGTCATTTCTGGAACCGCCCTATACATTATTGCACCATTTTCTTCAAAATAAAGGCGGCGAAACGACGTGTAGTCCGGATGGTAAGCGCCAGCAACCTTGCACGGAATGATTCCGCGATGCCACTTGGTGTGAATGTTATTTGTACCCATACCTTCATTTTGAAAGGTGGAGCCAAGATGGCGATCCGTGCAGACGCCGTATACAGGGTGATCAAAAATTCAAAAACTCCAATTCATGAACCAAAAGAGTTGGAGTCATGAAAATCAGCATGTAGGTTCACAATTGAATGCTCATCAAGTCAAAACAAGCCGCGTCTGAATATCTTCAGCCATTTCTAAAATATTTTGAATTTAGCGGTCGGTTTCATGGAAATGGAGATTTCTCAATATATCAGTGATTTTTCAAGATATTTGGATGAAATTTTTCATCTCCACAAAGAATGACCTCATGAATAAATGTGATGTGTTGTCACTGTCCCCGCCTACTATTTTCGAAAATATGTCTGTCAACTGGTTCTTTCCTTATAGCCGCCATCTTGAATTCGTTCATTATGGAGTGAGTGGGAAATCGATTGGAACATGTAGTAATGTTCATAGTCAATGGGTATACTAAATGGAAACATTAAACGTTCTCAGTGAGTAACATCTCTTAATTGCATGACCATTCCATAAGGAAATTTAGATCCATTTTTACTAGTTTTACAGCACTTTGGCGCTTACCACGACCGAAATATCCACTGTAAAGATGAATATGGGGATTTCAAATCATCCAATATCTTGTTCGAGATGAATTACAGAACCATTTTCACTCTTCATCAGTCACTTCTGAAATATAACGAATATATCACAAAAATGGGATAAGTTTGGGAGATTTGTTTATTTGATGAATTTTTCGTTTTTGACTCTTCGTTTCTTCTGGCGATGGGACAATTTCGGTATTAGAGACTATTTTCAGATATGCACAAGAGTGCTGAACAGATCAAACAAGATGATGGATTGTTTTGAAGCCCCATATTCATCTTTACAATGGTCATTTTGGTCGTGGTGATCCCCGAAGTGCTATGCGTGCTTTCCACCTAGCCTCAAGTTCGGTACACCTACCATTTACGCATGTGCGGGTTCCAAACGGTGCTTTCCATCTACGTGTTTCTACTCGGTTCTGCGCCGTTCATTGGATCACGTAAAATTTTGTGCCACACCATGGAACATGTGCCGTCTGGTGGTATTTGTACCGTCTAGGTGGAAAGCACCCTATAAAACCCGTAAAAATAGGTAGGTAGGCGGAGACAATGGGTGCTTTCCACCTAGACGGTACAAATACCACCAGACGGAACATGTTCCACGATTGGGTACACCTAAATGGAAAGCACCGGCATCGTTGACCGACGCGACATCTCTGGTCTGGAGGCGAAAGATGACTATGGCATTCAGAAATAAATAATAAATGGCAGCGTAAATCTTGATCGATCGTACGTTATCCCTGCAGAGACATAAAATAAATCACGGATGCATGGATGAAACGACACAGAGAGAGACATATGACAACGGAGTGCTGGATTACAGCTGACGGTACGTCATTTGTCGCATCCGTTTCCGGTGTGCCTTCCGACGGCACAAAGTTTTAGGTGATCCACCGGACGGCACAAAACCAGGTAAGAACACGTAGATGGAAAGCACCGTTTGGAACCCGCACGTGCGCAAATGGAAGGTGTATCAAACTTGGAGCTAGGTGGAAAGCACCCAATGGCACCGTATCAAATTTCATTTCATAAGGTCATTCTTTGTGGAAATAGAAAATTTCATCCGAATATCTTGAAAAATCACTGATTTATTGGAAAATGTCCATTTCCATGAAACCGACCACTAAATTCAAAATATCTCAGAAACAGCTGAAGATATTTGGACGCGCCTGGTTTCAACTTGATAAGCATTGAATTGTGAACCTACATGCTGATTTTCATGACTCCAACTTTTTTGGTTCATGAGTTGGAGTTTTTGCATTTTTGATCACCCTATACAGGGTGGTCCTCGTTTTATGTCATTAAATTCAAGGATCAATAGAAAATGAAAAATGAAGGGGACTTTCTCCAGAAAACATATTTGAGAAATGCCTAATAACAGAGATACAGCCCTTCAAAGTTGAAAATAAATAATCGTTTTTTTCGCAAAACTTTTGAACCATTCAACCGATTTCATTCAAAATAGAACCAAAGGTTCACTGAAGTTATCCCCTGTCGAACAATCATAACAATTTCCATAAAAAAGTTTCAGGGGCTTAGACATTAGGGGGTGACCCTACTTTCCCCCCCCTATTTTTCGGTGGCCGGACAATTCTTCGCGCGGACAATTCTTCGCCGGACAATTCTTCGCGGGGAACTTTGGAGCTCTTATGAGGCCTGGTGTGATTGTGATATTCAGAGCCCCATCCCCCACTAAGTTTTAACGTAGAGTTTCAAGCCTTGCTGGGCCCCCTTGTCTCTACAAGTGTCGTTTGGGGTCTTGATGAACCCCCTTGGGTATCTCCAAATTTTCTGGATATTTGCTTTGCCCTTATGCCTTGGACGGCTTCTCAGAGCCCTATTAGCCCCCCCTGTCTTCTTGTTGCATTTTTAGCCCTGCTGAACCCCTTTTTCATTATTTTGGTTTTCAATGCTCTAGTAAGCTCCTGTGAGTCTTTATGTATTGGTTGAAGTCCTATAGGGCCCCCTTTGTGTCTTTTAGTGTCATTTGGAGGCCTAGTGAGCCCCACCAGGCCTTCTTGCGATTTTTAGAGCCCTATTCTAACTTGTGTTCTACATCGAAGCATTTCAAGCCCTGCTGAGCCCCCTTGTGTCTTAAATACCGTTTGGAGCCGTATTGCGCCCCCTTGCGTCTTCAATTATCGTTTGCAGCCCAGGTGACTCCCTTCTGATTTCTCAAAGATTCTGGAAGCTTAGAAAACTCTCTTGTGCTCCTTCCTAAGTTTCTCGGAGCCCTATATGTGCCCCCTAGTGTCTTCGTGTTTCATTTGTAGCCCTGCTGAGCCCCTTTTTCATTGCTTCAGTTTCCGTAGCTCTAGTTAGCTCCTGTGGGTCTTAATGTGTTAATTGAAGTCCTACAGGGCCCTCTTTGTGTCTCTAAGTGTCATATTTGGAGCCCTAGTGAGCCCCGCCAGGCCTTCTTGCGATTTTTAGAGCTCTATTCTCCCTTGTGCTCTACATCAAAGCATTTCAAGCCCTGCTGAGCCCTCTTGTATCTTTAAGATCATTTGGAGCCCTATTGCGCCCCCTTGTGTCTTCAATTATCGTTTGCAGCCCAGGTGGCCCCTTCTGATTTCTCGAATATTCTGGAACCTTAGAAAGCTCTCTTTCACTTCTTTTTAGGTTTCTCGGAGCCCTATGTGGCCCCCTTGTGTTTTCATGTTTCATTTGTAGCCCTGCTGAGCTACTTTTTCATTAATTCAGTTTCCGAAGCTTTAGTTAGCTCCTGTGAGTCATAATGTGTTGGTTGAAGTCCTACAGGGCCCCCTTTGTGTCTTCAAGTGTCATTTGGAGTCCCAGTGAGCCCCGCCAGACCTTCTTGCGATTTACAGAGCCCCCTCCTCCCTTGCGTTCTACATTCGAGCATTTCAAGCCCTGCTGGGCCCCCTTGTGTCTTCAAGTACCGTTTGGAGCCCTATTGAGCCCCCTTGTGTCTTCAATTATCGTTTACAGCCCAGGTGACTCCTTCTGTTTTCTCAAGTTTCTGGAATTTCCTGGAAGCTCCCTTGTGCCCCTTCTCAGGTTTCTTGGAGCCCTATGTGGGCCCCCTGTGTTTCCATGTTTCATATAGCCCTGCAGAGCCCCTTTGTATATTGTGTCATTTTTCAAAGCTCTTGTTAGCTCCTGTGAGTCTTCATGTGTTGGTTAAAGTTCTACAGGGCCCCCTTTGTGTCTCTTAGTGTCATTTGGAGCCCTATAGTGAGCCCCGCTAAGCCTTCTCGCGATTTCCAGAGCTCTATTCTCTCTTGTGTTCTACATTAGAACATTTCAAGCTCTACTGAGCCCCCTTGTGTCTTCAAGTATCGCTTGGAGCCCTATTGAGCCCCCTTGTGTCTTTAATTATCGTTTGCAGCCCAGGTGACTCCTTCTGTTTTCTCGAGTTTCTGGAATTTTTGGAATTTCCCTTGAGCCCCTTCTCAGGTTTCTTGGAGTCCTATGTGGCCCCCTGTGTTTCCATGTTTCATTTATAGCCCTGCAGAGCTCCTTGTATATTGTGTAATTTTTCAAAGCTCTTGGTAGCTCCTGTGAGTCTTCATGTATTGGTTAAAGTTCTACAGGGCCCCCTTTGTGTCTCCAAGTGTCATTTGGAGCCCTAGTGAGCCCCGCCAAGCCTTCCTGCAATTTTCAGAGCCCTATTCTCCTTTGTGTTCTACATCAGAACATTTCAAGCACTGCTGAGCCCCCTTGTGTCTTCAAGTATCGTTTGGAGCCCTATCGAGCCCCCTTCTGTCTTTAATCATCGTTTGCAGCCCCAGTGAGCCCCGCCAGGCCTCCGTCCGATTTTTAGAGGCTTCTGCTCTCTTGTGTCTACATTGAAGCAATTCAAGCCCTACTGAGCCCCCTTGTATCTTCAAGAATTGTTTGGAGCCCTATTGAGCCCCCTTGTGTCTTCAATTCTTGTTTGTAGCCCCGGTGATCCCCTTCTGACTTAGCGATATTTCTCGCATCTAAGAAAGCTCCCTTGTGCCTTTTCAGATTTCTCAGAGCCCTATTAGGCCCCCTTATGCTTTTGTGTGTCATTTGTAACCCTGTTGAGCCCCTTTTTAACCTGTCTTTGTTTCTGTGTTCTAGTAAACTCCTGTTGCCTTCATGTGTTGATCGGAGCCCTATGGGCCCCCTTGTACCTTTAAGTGTCGTTTGGAGCCCCATTGAGCCCGTTATGCCTTTTTGTGTTACTCGAAGCCCTATCTATTTTTTTTAATAGCCTTGTGTCTACACTGTCGCGATTTGAGCTCCGCTAGCCCCCTTCTGTCTTAAATATTGTTGGGGGCCCTAGTGAGCCCTGCCAGGTCTTCTTGTGATATTAAGAGCCCTATCCTCCTTTGTGTCTACGTTTTAGGATTTCAAGTCCTGCTGAGCCCCCTTGTGTCTCAAAGTGTCTTTCAGAGCCCCAATAATCCCGGTCATGCGCGGGCGCAATGCTTGCGAAGAATTGTCCGGCGAAGAATTGTCCGTGCGAAGAATTGTCCGGCGAAGAATTGTCCTGCGAAGAATTGTCCGCGCGAAGAATTGTCCGCGAAGAATTGTCCGCGAAGAATTGTCCGCGCGAAGAATTGTCCTAGCACCCTATTTTTCACCTCCCTTGTTATTTTTGGAAACTGTTTATAATTTTGAATTCTATGTTCAATTTAGAAGAAAAAGTCACTCTTGCGAAATTTTGATTAGAGGCTTCATTTAGGAGATATTTGAGTTTGAAACTTTGGAAAACATCCCGAAATCGCCACTTTCCAGAACCCAAATTGTTTTTTTCCTGAAAATTTCCCGTGTTTTGGAAAAAATGGTGGTTTATCAACTTAGAAACTCTAGAAAACCTATTTCAGCTGAGAAATCATGAGTTTCTTTGAATTTTAATTTTTAGACCTTTGAAAGTGGCGATTTTGGAATGTTTCCCAAAGTTTCAAACCCAAATATCTCTTAAACGAAGCCTCTAATCAAAATTTTGCAACAGTGATTTTTTCTTCAAAATTAAACGTAGAATTCAAAATTATAAACCGTTTCCAAAAATAACTAGGGGGGTGAAAAATAGGGGGGGGGGGGAAAGTAGGGTCACCTCCTAATGTCTAAGCCCCTGAAACTTTTTTATGGAACATGTTATGATTGTTCAACAGGGGATAATTTCAGTGAACCTTTGGTTTTATTTAAAATCAAATCGGTTGAACGGTTCAAAAGTTATGCGAAAAAAACGATCATTTATTTCCAACTTTGAAGTGCTGTATCTCTGTTATTAGGCATTTCTCAAATATGTTTTCTGGAGAAAGTCCCCTTCATTTTTCATTCTCTATCGATCCTTAAATTTAATGACATAAAAGTCGGACCATTCTGTATACGGCGTCTGCACGGACCGCAATCTTGGCTCCACCTCTTGGAAATGAAGGCATGGGGGGTTCATATAACATTCGTACCAAGTGGCATCGCGGAATCATCAAATGCAAGGTGGCGGTGGTATTTGGCGTCTAAAATCCGGACTAGTGTGATCCGGGATCCGGGAATGAAAGGAATAATAAAACATGCGCCTGCTTGGCTTTCTACGCGATTATAAGTCATTGAGCGAAGTAAACCTCGCAACTCCATTGGCTGACAGAGTGACGTTGACATGTCTCGCGCTTTACGTCAACTTTCGCGATTACGGGCAGTTAGCGCGACAATTTCAAGTGCGACAGGTCCACGGATTTGGTCTGTCGCGCTTATGGGCTGTCGCGGTAACTGCCCGTCACCAACTTTCGCAGTCAAAAATGACGGCGCCGTATCGTAGAATCGAAAGGCATTGCACCGAACGTCGTAGAGCCGAAAATGACATATCCCGCGCATGCGTTTTGCCCTTCTTACAGGAGCTCCAAAACAGTGGCTCTGGGTGGTGGCATCATTACAGAATGCAATAATGCACCATCTTAGCGGAGATATCGATGTGTGGAAATATATTCTTAGGGCGGCATTTCCATAATCCATATAGTCTGTGTATGGCACTGTAGGTCTAGTAAATATAGGTATGTACCTACCTATATCTTTGGAGTGTGAGTGTAGGTACAACCTATATTAACCAAGCCTAATATTTACTTGTATAACATCAAATCAATAGGAACGGAGGTAATTCACAACGATACTTGTGTTATGTTAATAGTTATTTAAAATGAATCCACACATACCTAAACGAGATCAGGCAAATATATATAGGTATATGTTATTGCGTAGGTAGAGGTGACTAGGTTATATGGTTTTTGTCAGAACCAGGAGATCCGGAAGAGTCTGGAGACATTCTAGAACAGATCTCGAAAGAAATCTTCAGTCCAGAAATTTTTGTTTCATCAACTCGGGACGCGATTTTTACCAAATATTCCTGTACGTTTAGGTAAATTCATCAGGGATTCAAAGTATACATTCACCGCATCACCTGCTGGCGTTCGTTCAGCTAATTATCCATACACAATTATCACAATATACCTACCCTATACGAGATACCTACAGTTATTTTTTTTAAAGGTCCATTGTGGTGCAAATGGCTCCATCCACACTTCATCCTTCATCACAAGCTCCGAGTCGAGTTTCGAGCCGACTTGTTGAGCGTAATAGACTATTGAGCGTCACTGCTTCAATATGGCGCGTGTCGATTGTACGACGTTCGGTGCTATGACTTTCGATTCTATGCCTGGCTACCAAAATGGGCGTCTATCCTAATTTATAGGTTATGTTACTCAAAATAATACACAGCGAAGTGGAAATACGCCAAAAATGTTCAACAAATCAGTTCAGAATCGTCGCAACAAGAGGCACTTGCTGGAAGACGAACCGCCGGAAAAGCAGCTCGTCTCGGACGGTGACTTGTTCATCAAGAGCTTGGCCGAAAAGCAACGGACCACCAAAACTTCCTTGGCCGAGTACGCAGCATTATTTTTTACCTAGTCAATTACAATTAACTGGTAATCAGTTGATTAACAGCCGAGGACTCAACACCGGTTGTAACTTGTCCAATAACATTCCGGAATAATTCTGGACCGTTTCGTTCCAGACAGCTCCAGTCAAAGAAGGAGTTTTACAAGTCCACCGAGCTGGTTCCCTTGACCAGTTACGCCGCCGGGTCGAGCAGTCTGGAGCAGTTCGTGTCGGTGGCCAAACGTGCGGATGAAATCGAAAGACTCAAGTCTCTCGGACTCGGCAGCGAAGACATCGAGCTTCATTTCGACAGTAAATTGGGAAGTGAACATTTGAAGGGCAAACACAAGAACTTCAATGAAGCCGTGTTCACGGAACGTTTGGCAGAGATTGAGGATATCATCCAAAATAGCTCTGCGGCACAGAGGTAAGGTCACAGATTCTAGAAATTTCACTCATTTAATCAGTGACCCTGGGTTCCACAAAAAAGATAATTCGAGATCAGTTGATTCGCGATTTTTGTTGTCAATTTGTAGCCTACTGATCAATGGAAATGCTGGTTTATCCGTTAATAATGGAAAGATGATGGGTCTAGTACAGATTCCAGGCATTTTTTGTGGTTAATCACCTAGCATTTAGTGGAAAAAAGTTCAGTTAATCTGCAATCAGCCTTGATCGCTGATCATCTCTTTTGTGGAACTGACGGTGAACTTTGTAAGTCGTATCATCAAGTTCTAAATGAATAGGTCCCTTCGTTTCGTTTTTTTTTGTGTGCGCATGTGCGGCGCGAATTTTATAGTTTCGTACACGAAAATTGACACTAAAAAATATTGTAGTGCACTTAAAGTTCCACAAATACTTTGGTTGAATGTTAGATACCATTTTTTATATTCAAAGGAAATTTTTTATTGAAATTGAGTTCAATGATCATTTGTGGAAGTTCAGGAACAACGAAAATGGCAACAGCGCTCAAAACAAGACATTGGCGCCATTTGTCACTTGTGACAATTATGATGACACTTCTCGTTTCTACCTGATCTACATTTCATTTGCTAATGTTTTGACGAAAGAACACAACCTGTTGAAAATGGCTGTACCAAGAAGGAAGTTCAAAGGAGCTACAAAGAGATGCATTTTCAGTGTATGTAAAAGTGACAGCCAGTAGGTGGTCAGGCGGCTAGACAGAGTATGCAGCGTTGCCAAGTTTCCATATCCACACTGACAGGTGAACGAAATCACCTGATTTTGATGATTCAAAATCTGGCGCTTTTACACATGCGCACCTGCCCAAACGAAGTAGCCTATTGGAAGTTTCAGAATTTTACTTTGTTCTGTCGATTCCGATCCTCAAACGCCTTATAACACCCCAATAGACCATTCCACTGACGTCACGCAGCTCTGTCTTGAACAGCTGATTCGGGGCAACGTCAATCAGATGTGCGTTATCTGTCACGGAGCACGTGGGCTACGTCAGTCATGTGCGTCAGTCAGATTGGTAATATGTCAATCTGTCAGTCGGTGTCGGTGTGTGAAAGTCACTGGTGACACAAGGTTGTGACAAACTGACACGTATAGTTGACATCATGTTGACGTTGCCCCGAATCAGCCGGTCGACACGTGCGTGTGACGTCATGTGGAAATGGTCTATTATTTGATTAAGATATCAATCCCCATAGTTGCAGCGGTACGCTTTTTGATTCTGCATTTTGTGATACTGCAATGAAATTTGGCATATGCAAACTACATAAAATTTCAAGTGATTTGACCCGCAGCACTAAAAAATTTGTCCATTAGGGGGCGACTGTGGGCCCCTCAAAATTTCAAGATGTCTGAATTTTTCCCATGCGCCATTCAGTACCGCCCTATCTACCGTACAGAACCTAAACAACTTTGTTCTTGACCATCATAACATTTTTTGTCATGTCAATTCCATTCTTCTTATAGAAAAAAAATAATTTCTTTGCCTGGTCAACAAAATAAAAAATATTTTTTTTTTGAACCACCAATAGATTGTTGAGTAGTTTTTGTGCGATCATCGATGAATCCGCATCCCCTTGATTCATTTATGAAAAGAAAACTTTTGCAGTGCTATTTTTCAACAAAGGAGTGACTTCAACTTACCATTATTTTCAACATTACCTTTTTCAATGTTTTACCTCGGTAAGTATGATTATTGTTATACTAATATACAGCTTGAAGTTCTCTTCAACGATGTGGATGGTGAAACTGCCTCAGATCCCACCTGGAAGCCGTACATAATAATTTTTCTGCAAGGCCGTCAAATTTGGCATTTTTGATTTTCTAGCGGGAGCGGCCAAAATGTCAATACACACCACTCCGCCCAAGAGCACCGGTTTGCTCTAGCGGAAAACGATATTCACGCCTAACAATTTTGCATTTTGTGATACTGAAATGAGAGTTGGTGCGAAACTACCGCAACCGGTGCTCTTGGGCGGAGTGGTGTGTATTGACATTTTGGCCGCTCCCGGTAGAAAATCAAAAATGCCAAATTTGACGGCCTTGCAGAAAAATTAATATGCACGGCTTCCAGGTGGAATCTGAGGCCGTTTCATCATCCAAACCGTTGAAGAAAACTTCAAGCTATATATTAGTACAATAATAATCATATTTTTAGGGATAAAACATTGAAATAGGTAATGTTGAAAATAATGATAAGTTGAGGTTACCCCTTCGTTGAAGAATAGAACAGCAAAACTTTTGTTTCCATAAATGAATCAAGGGGATGCGGATTTATCGATAATCACACAAAAACGACTCAACAATCTATTTGTGGTCCAAAAAAATATATATTTCTCGACTTGTTGACCAGACAAAGAAATAATTTTTTTCTGTAAGAAGAATGGAATTGACATGACGAAAAATGTTATGATGGTCAAGAACAAAGTTGTTCAGGTCCTGTACGGTAGATAGGGCGGTACTGAATGGTGCATGGTAAAAACACTGACATCTTAAAATTTGGAGGGGCCCCCAGTCGCCCCCCAATGGACAAATTTTTGAGTGCTGCGGGTCAAATCACTTGAAATTCTACGTAGTTGGCATATGCCAAATTTCATTGCAGTATCACAAAATGCAGAATCAGGGTCATTTTGCTAGCGAACCGCTGCAACTACCATACATGTGAGTGATTATGTGAAAAATTGGATTATTAAATAAATTGAGGTTTCTGGAATTATTTCAGGAAAAGTTTGTCATCCATTTCAGAATTTAAGTCCAGAATATTCTGTTTTACTTCTAAATGACATGAAATGGCATAGAATGAAGAGCCTAGAAGTCCCTAATAAAATATCCGGGACATATCTGATTTTTGAAATGTATTCATTATTCTAAAAAGAAAAGATTTTTGAGATGCCCTTGTGAATTTTTTAAAAATTTAGAAGTGTCATGCATTTCTATAATCAGGTTAACAATGCATCGATTGTGATGATGAAATACAGGTGTTTCGAAAAAAAAAAATTGCGACACCCTGTATTTGGCACGAAATGGAAAATTATATAGTCCGTTTCGCGTGAAGATCCTGTACAAAAATGACCAAAGGGGCTAATAATTCGCTAAAATGGTAACCATGATGGTAATTATGATGTGACATGAAGTTACTGATGTAACATCAAAAATCCTGATATGGAAAACTCATGGTAACCGCCACAACATGCTTCATTTCAACATTTCCAACTCATCCCTAAAGAGGCTGCTGGCGTCCACCGGGGGTAGCGTCCCTTGAGGGTCGTTGGAATGAAATTTTGTCGTGGGAAGCTACATACAGCGAATTCATGCATATGTATCTGCCAAATTTATGTCAATAATATGGCCAAATAGAGATTCGCAATAAAAACTGTAAATTTTAAAAATCACGTAGCCTTTGAAATGAAAGAAATATTTGTGAAACTAAAAACGCGTTTCGAGATATTAATGCTGCTGTCCGAAAACCACATTGGAAATAATCTACTTCTTTTTCCGAAAAATGGCAATGTTGAAAATTGACCCTTTGGACACTCCTCCTTCCTTCTTTTGCACCCTGTATATAATGTACATTTTTAATTATGAAATTGTCCTATCCATCACCACATAGCGGAAAGAAGACCCTATCTGGCGTCGCATTCGGTTTTGAAATCGGGTAATTTTTTTCGAGATATTCAATGCAAAATTTTTGAACACCCCTATTCACTTTTGAGCAGTTTATACAGGGTGATTCATAAAACATGCTCACCCCCCATTTTTTTCGAGAATCGTTTGCAATATCGAGTCGCGGGAAAAACTGTTGAATTAACCATATATTCAAGGTCCGATTCCATAATATGCTACCAGATTTTTTTCACCAAAACTTTCTGTACGGGGGCACCTCAAAAATTATGTCATCTAAAAGGGCTTCAAAAGTTCAATCGACAAGTGCAAAAAGTTTTGGAAAATTTCATGCGGTTTTCATTTTATGATAGAAACAAAAACCCCAAAAAACACGTTTTCCCGTATAAAATGAGAATCTATGAGTATTTTTTCAGACTGCAAACGGCATTCAATAGAACTTATCAAAACGGTAAGTACGGCGTGTAACTCGATATGGAATGATTATTTTCAAATTTTGAGGCAACTCAATTTTACCCATTAAAATTTTGATTTCGGAAGATCTCAAGATTATAAAATAGCCATTGCATATTGAGTTATGCATCATACTGACCGTTTTGATGAGTTCTATTGAATGCCGTTTGCAGTTTGAAAAAAATACCCATAGAATCTCATTTTATACGTGAAAACGTGTTTCGCCAGTTTTTTTTTTCGTTATGATCATGAAATGAAAACCGGTGAAATTTTTTAAAAACTTGCACTTTCCCTTTGTACTTTCAAAGCCCTTTTAGATGACATCACTCAACATTGTACAGCGTGAAAAAATTTTTACAAATTTTTGAGGCGCCTCCGGACATCCTTTGTCCGTACAGAGAGTTTTGGTGAAAAAACTCTAGTAACAAATGAAATCGGACCTCAAAGATATTGTAAACTCAGCAGTTTTTTCCGCGACTCGATATCTCAAACGGTTCTCGAGAAAATGGGGGTGAGCATGTTTCATGAATCACCCTGTATACCATGATATATCACTCGATATACTGTGTTTTTCGAAAACCGCACCAACCTATAACTATTTTCCTATGGGATATATAGATTTGAAATTTTTATGGGGTATTTGAGACTCGATTTGAGAGCACTTTTGCTATTGTTACGAGCGGCGATGCCTGTGCAATCTGGAAACACGCGATATTTCTAGGCTCTTCCACGGCCGCAGTGTACAAATGCGCGGAGCTCTGGACATTTCTAGAGTGTGCGTGGTGGCATTGAAATGCACGGAGACTCAAACGCCTGATCAAGACACATCTGTTCATTTTGGCGGCGGTGCCACATACCAGAACACACGGGACGCACGCTAAAGGTGTGCGATTATTCGGGAGCCACCTAGAAAACCATATGCCGGGCCACTATGGAAATTGCTGGAGGATGATGGAAAGTTCGGGAACGCTAATCGGAGGCATATAAAAGCACTGTCCTCAGTGCGACAGTCAGTTATGAATTGGAATGCGAAGTGGTAGCGAGCGGATTGAAAGTGAGTAGTAATCACAGCGACATTCCTAAGTAAATTAATTGTTGACGTGTATTTATTGTAGTACGCAGTAATAAACAGTGTGTGTTTTGAAACGACCATCTCAATTATATTCGGACCCGTACGCGAAATACGTAACACTATTTTTTGCGTTGATCGTAAAGCAACACTCACTTCTGCTTCTGGAAGTCCGAACCGGAAGTCTTCCGGAAGTGACATCAACTTTTGATTTTCAAATGGAACATCCTGTATATTTTTTGATATTCGGATAGAGATTTTCTTCACTAACACATACATTGTGGTGGTCTCAAAAGGTTTCTATGAGGAAAAATGACGATTTTATAGCAGATTGAATCTAATTAAATTATCATTACCAAAGGTGGCTGCGATCACAAATAAAAATCTGAAGTGGAAATATTGTTGATGACGGCCCGCTAGTCGAGTGGACTGCGTGTTCGCTCGGCAAGCTGAGCTCCCAGGTTCGATTCCCGGGCACATCAGGTCTGGGTGTTCTGCTGTGTAAAACGAATTTTTCACTTGTACGTACTTCAATTTAAATGAAAATGCAGCAACTCCTATGGTGTAGAAATGCCGATAAGGAGGAAAACAAACAAACAAACAAACAAAAAATCTGAAGTTGAAATATTGTTGATTGTTTATGTCGAAAAGCGTTTCCGGTTGAAATCGACATAAACAATTCACGAAGTTCTCACTTCAGATTTTTATTTGTGGTCGCAGCCACCTTTGGTAATAATAATTTACTTATATTCAATCCGCTATAAAATCGTCATTTTTCATCATAGAGAATTTTCAAAACCACCACTGCGTCAATTAAGCTCTATCCAAATATCGAAAAATATATCGGGTGTGCCATTTGGAAAATCAAAAAATGATGCCACTTCCGGTTACTTTCGGAAGTGAGTGTTGCTTTGTGATCAACGCAAGAAATAGTAAAAGTACTCCCAAATATCCCATAAAATTTCAAATCTATACAGGGTGTTTGCAAACTTGGGGTAGAAAATTGAACCGCAGTTGTGGAAATGTTTCAGAAGTATCAGAAAAATATTGAAAAAAAAGTAGGGTTTTTATTTTTGAAAATATGGAGGGTCAAAAGGTGGTCCTTCGTTCCTCTCTATTTTCGTTATTTTGAAAAATTTCAGTGAACTGTTTTCAACAGACCAAAAAGCAATGTTTTTGAACCTTTGAGTGTGTTTTATATTTTATTTACTATACAGGGTGAGTCGTAAATCCTGAAAATCAAGTTTTCTTCAAAAATGGATGCAGAATATTTCATATAAGAACTATTTGTGTTAATTTGTTGCTCTACATCAGTTTCATAACCTCTAAAACGAGCTCTAGAACCTTTCACGGGCGTTTTCGAGGAAAAATAGATTTTTACGATTCATGATGTAGGTACTCAGTCTGTACACTAAATAAAATTACAAGACACAATTCACAAGTTCAAAAAATTTGCTGTTTGGTCTGATGGAAAAAGTTTCCTAAAATCTTTCAAAATAACGAAAATAGAAGGGGTCGAAGGACCATCTTTTGACCCTCCATATTTCCAAAAATAAAAATCATACATTTTTTCAACTATTTTTCTGGCACTTTTGAAGCATTTCCCTGACTGCGGTTCAATTTTCTACCCTAAGTTTGCAAACACCCTGTATATCCCATAGGAAAAAGTTATGCGCTGGTGCAGTTTTCGAAAAAACACACGATATATTCTCGATTCTTGGTATTTATCGCCTCAGAAGGATGCCTCAGAAGTGACCAAATTGAAGTAACTGAAGTGTAAAATGTTAAGCAAATCAAGTTCAAGAAAAGCAGTATCGGGGAAGCGCGAGCGCGCCATCAGTATGCATGTTGCTTTCGTCTGCCGTCACCAGGCTACAGCATCTGGGTTAAATGAAGGCCATTCAACGCCAGAAGCTGTTTTTAGGTTGAGTGGAGGCACCCTTGAACTTTTTTTTTCACACAATACTACCTTATTAAATAATAATGATAGTGTGGCTCTACATCCCATTGAGGGACTTGGTCCACAAAGCGGAAGGTTAGAGCTTCCGTTCTTTGTTTCCACTACCCGGTTGTCGCGGATCCCTGGAGGCCCGAGGTGATGAGGTAAGCATCACGCCTTAGACAACTGCCTTATTACTCCTTGTTCATACAGAACCTAGGTAGCCAACTATTTATAGCAACTCCAACCGCTGAGCTACCGCCGGCTCTGACTATCTTATCACTGATTTGTAATAGCAAATGTGCTAGAGAATCACGCTCCTGAAGACTTTGGATACTAATTTCACAGAGAATCGTCTTAGAACGCAATTGAATGCTAACAATTCTATTGTTTTTCAGCCAAGAAGCGGAGCAGCGCAGTCACAAAGCAGAATTGGTGCTCTTAACG